>RPOG01000250.1:0-23003 GCA_008086565.1 Thalassoma bifasciatum | reverse complement strand
TACTGTGTTTGAGTTTCAAAAAGCCCTCTGTCAATAAACTGTGTAACAAAACATGTTAATTTGGAATGTTTTTTTAGAACAGGATGGTGATATTGGTTTTCTAAGACACTGATGCAGTGTTTTTGCTGTTTGTTTGTATTCTAATTTTTTTATTTTTTTTACTTATTGTTTTGTTTTTCATTAAGTGGGATTTCACTCATTGAAGTTTAATGTCATGAGTTGTGAAGTGAAAGGTGCCTAATGTGATAGTTTTGTTGTACAACCACATTGAAAGTGTCTTTAATACCAATGTTGTCGGATTTTAGTTTGTTTTTTTTGCTTGGTTTTGACTGTTGTGCTGTGTTTGAGTTTCAAAAAGCACCCTGTCAATAAACTGTATTACAAAACATTTTACTTTGGAATGTTTTTTAGAACAGGATGGTGAGATCAGTTTTCCACTGATGCAGTGTTTTTGCTGTTTTTTTAATTTTATTTTATTTTTTGTTTTTTTGTTTTTGTTTTTCATGAAGTGGGATTTCACTCATTGAAGTTTAATGTAATGAGTTGTGGGCAAAATGTTGTAAAATGTAACTTGAAGTCATCCTGACATCAATAACACAAAAGACTAAAATGACAAAACTGACAAGTGACAAAAATGACCAAAATGACACAAATGAGACATCCTGTTGCGTTGCGTCGTTGCGTTGCGTCGTTGCGTTGCGTCGTCGTTGCGTTGCGTTGCGTCGTTGCGTTGCGTCGTCGTGCTGCACAATTGATGACAATATGGCCATATTGTGTTTCTTAAACTGAAGTGAAAGGTGCTGAATGTGATAGTTTTGTTGTACAACCACATTGAAAGTGTCTTTAATCCCAATGTTGTCTGATTTTGGTGTATTTTATTTTTTTTATTTTTTGTTTTTGTTTTTTTTTTTGTTTTTTTTTTCATGAAGTGGGATTTCACTCATTGAAGTGTAATGTAAT
Source organism: Thalassoma bifasciatum (assembly GCA_008086565.1). Classification (NCBI taxonomy): domain Eukaryota; kingdom Metazoa; phylum Chordata; class Actinopteri; order Labriformes; family Labridae; genus Thalassoma; species Thalassoma bifasciatum. Next base: position 22,043 of record RPOG01000250.1, on the reverse strand, counting down.
GAGTTGTGTTTGCAAAATGTTTTAAAATGTAATTTGAAATCATCCTGACCACATTGAAAGTGTCTTAATCCCAATGTTATCTGTCTATTTTTTTGTTGTTTTTTGGGGGTTTTTTTGTTTGGTTTTGACTGTTATACTGTGTTTGAGTTTCAAAAAGCCCTCTGTCAATAAACTGTGTAACAAAACATGTTAATTTGGAATGTTTTTTTAGAACAGGATGGTGATATTGGTTTTCTAAGACACTGATGCAGTGTTTTTGCTGTTATTTGTTTGTATTCTACTTTTTTTATTTTTTTTACTTATTGTTTTGTTTTTCATTAAGTGGGATTTCACTCATTGAAGTTTAATGTCATGAGTTGTGAAGTGAAAGGTGCCTAATGTGATAGTTTTGTTGTACAACCACATTGAAAGTGTCTTTAATACCAATGTTGTCGGATTTTAGTTTGTTTTTTTTGCTTGGTTTTGACTGTTGTACTGTGTTTGAGTTTCAAAAAGCCCTCTGTCAATAAACTGTATTACAAAACATGTTAATTTGGAATGTTTTTTAGAACAGGAAGGTGAAATCAGTTTTCCAAGACACTGATGCAGTGTTTTTGCTGTTTTTTTGTTTTTTGTTTTTTATTTTTTATTTTGTTTTTTTGTTTTTCATGAAGTGGGATTTCACTCATTGAAGTTTAATGTAATGAGTTGTGGGCAAAATATGTTTTAAAAAGTAATTTGAAATCATCCTGACATCAATGACACAAAAGACCAAAATGACAAAACTGACAAGTGACAAAAATGACCAAAATGACACAAATGAGACAACCTGTTGCATTGCGTTGTTGCGTTGCGTCGTTGCGTTGCGTCGTCGTGCCGCGCAATTGATATGACAATATGGCCATATTGTTTCTTAAACTGAAGTGAAAGGTGCTTAATGTGATAGTTTTGTTGTACACCCACATTGAAAGTGTCTTTAATCCCAATGTTGTCTGATTTTGGTGTATTGTATTTTTTTTATTTTTTATTTTATTTATTCATTTATTTTTTTTCATGAAGTGGGATTTCACTCATTGAAGTGTAATGTCATGAGTTGTGTTGGCAAAATGTTTTAAAATGTAATTTGAAATCATCCTGACCACATTGAAAGTGTCTTAATCCCAATGTTATCTGTCTATTTTTTTGTTGTTTTTTGGGGGGGTTTTTGTTTGTTTTTGACTGTTATACTGTGTTTGAGTTTCAAAAAGCCCTCTGTCAATAAACTGTGTAACAAAACATGTTAATTTGGAATGTTTTTTTAGAACAGGATGGTGATATTGGTTTTCTAAGACACAAAGACACTGATGCAGTGTTTTTGCTGTTTTTTGTTTGTATTCTAATTTTTTTATTTTTTTTACTTATTGTTTTGTTTTTCATTAAGTGGGATTTCACTCATTGAAGTTTAATGTCATGAGTTGTGAAGTGAAAGGTACCTAATGTGATAGTTTTGTTGTACAACCACATTGAAAGTGTCTTTAATACCAATGTTGTCAGATTTTAGTTTGTTTTTTTTGCTTGGTTTTGACTGTTGTACTGTGTTTGAGTTTCAAAAAGCACCCTGTCAATAAACTGTATTACAAAACATGTTAATTTGGAATGTTTTTTAGAACAGGATGGTGAGATCAGTTTTCCACTGATGCAGTGTTTTTGCTGTTTTTTTTTTTTTTATTTTTTATTTTGTTTTTTTGTTTTTGTTTTTCATGAAGTGGGATTTCACTCATTGAAGTTTAATGTCATGAGTTGTGTCGGCAAAATGTTGTAAAATGTAGCTTGAAGTCATCCTGACATCAATAACACAAAAGACTAAAATGACAAAACTGACAAGTGACAAAAATGACCAAAATGACACAAATGAGACATCCTGTTGCGTTGCGTCGTTGCGTTGCACTGCGTTGCGTTGTTGCGTCGTCGCGTTGCGTCGTTGCGTTGTGTCGTCGTTGCGTTGCGTCGTCGCGTTGCTTTGCGTCGTCGTGCTGCACAATTGATGACAATATGGCCATATTGTGTTTCTTAAACTGAAGTGAAAGGTGCTGAATGTGATAGTTTTGTTGTACAACCACATTGAAAGTGTCTTTAACCCCAATGTTGTCTGATTGTAGTTGTTTTTTAATTTTTTTTTGCTTGGTTTTGACTGTTGTACTGTCTTTGAGTTAAGACACTGATGCAGTGTTTTTGCTGTTTTTTGTTTTTATTTTTTTTATTTTTTCTTTTTTTTGTTGTTTTTTTTTTGCTTGGTTTTGACTGTTGTACTGTGTTTGAGTTTCAAAAAGCACTCTGTCAATAAACTGTGTTACAGAACATGTAAATTTGGAATGTTTTTTTAGAACAGGATGGTGATATTGGTTTTCTTTTGGCTCTCTGTAATGGCTGAATGAAAAGTTATTTCTGTCCAATAAAGCAAGAAATGTAAAGTATGTATATATCTCTATGTATTTATATATACACACATGCTTGTTTGGTTGTTTCCTGTGATTTCTGCAGAATCACCCTTGGATTCTGTTTTGTCCGAAAAAGTAATACAATGGTAATTATTTTGTCTTAAATGTTTGAAGATAATGAAGTAAATAATGAGCAATACAAGGTTACTATTGAAAGTGAAACAATGCAAAAACACATTGGTAGTTTTAGCTTTTACTTAGAGAATGTCATGTGTCATAAATGAAAAGCTGAAGATTGCTCTGCTGCCACCAGAACTCTCAAAGTCCCCAGGACCAAGCTCCACACCATGGGCGATCGGGCTTTTTCCTCTGCTGCTCCAAGGCTGTGGAACGCTCTCCCTGACCATCTGAGGACCCCACAGACGACAGAAGACAGAAGATTTCCAAAGAAATGTTAAAACTTATCTTGTTAAAAAAGCATTTGGCTAGTTGGCCGTACTGGGCTCTCCATTAGTACCCTAGGAATTATTCTTAAAAGTGTTTTTAATGTGTTTCATTGTCTTACTCTAGCACTTTGAGATGTCTAAATGTAAAGTGCAATACAACTAAAATGTATTATTATTAGCTAAAGATACAAAAGATACAAAAGAAGAGGAATGTAGCAGTTTGCCTGCTGTCAGCAGAATAACCCCACATTTTTGTTATGTAAAATACTGATAAGTTGCAATGTTCTCTATAATGTCAGCTAATCCTGATAAGACATTTCTGATATCATCTCTCATCTCCTATTTTGGAAGGTGAAATAGCACAGTTAATGAGTTGTTCTTGTTTTCTTTAATTGAATCAATTACTTCATTAAAACTTTGTAATTATCTCTAATTATTGTGTTGGAAGTTTCTGAATTGTCCTTTGTCAGAGTGGAAGAGAGAAATAGAAGAAATGAGCATTGAAACTGAGTGTCCAGGTAGCGAAGGGGCTTAGAGAGCAGACTTACAGTCCTAAGGTTGGCGGTTCAAGGCCCCAACAGGCTCAAACAGGGACATTATGGCTGAATTATGGTGTAGACGGAGTCTTTAAATGTGCTCTTTCAGAGTGGAAGACAGAAATAGAAGAAACGAGCATTGAAACTGAGTGTCCAGGTAGCGAAGGGGCTTAGAGAGCAGACTGTCAGTCCAAAGGTTGGAGGTTCAAGGCCCCAACAGGCTCAAACAGGCTCAAACAGGGACATTATGGCTGAATTATGGTGTAGACGGAGTCTTTAAATGTCCTCTTTCAGAGTGGAAGACAGAAATAGAAGAAACGAGCACTGAAACTGAGTGTCTGGGTAGCGAAGGGGTGAAAGCAGCAGGCTGAGACCCAGAAGGTTGGTGGTTCAAGACCCACTGTGGCAGTTTGATGGTGAAACTTCATGCTGAAGGTTTTTCAATTGACCTTTGAAAAACAGTGGAAGAGACAAATAGAAGAAACGAAAACTGAACTGATAACTCTGGTTGGCGTAGGGCGTAAGAGAGATGGTTTGGGATCCAGGGTATACTGGTTCAAGCCCAGTCCTGGACAAGAATGGCAATGGCAGGATGGTATCCAAGGAAGGTCCTTTGGCCGCGGTGGTCGAACGGAACAAAGCACAGCGGTTGTGCCCCTCTCCGCGCACGGGTCCTCTCGAAAGCACGGTCCTCTCTGAAGCATCGGTTGTCCGAATCTCAAATCCTCTCAACACAGAAGGGGCTCTCTGAGGAGAGAGAGAGAGAGAGAGAGAGAGAGAGAGAGAGAGAGAGAGAGAGAGAGAGAGAGAGAAANCAAGATGACAAGATGACAAGATGACAAGATGACAAGGTGACAAGATGACAAGATGACAAGATGACAAGATGACAAGATGACAAGATGACAAGATGACAAGATGACAAGATGACAAGATGACAAGATGACAAGATGACAAGATGACAAGATGACAAGATGACAAGATGACAAGATGACAAGATGACAAGATGACAAGATGACAAGATGACAGTTTTTTGACAAGTGTTTTTTGTTTGGACTTAGTTTTTTTTTAGATACTTTTGTGTCATGTTGTGTGCTACTTCTTTAAGAAGACACGTGGTGGTTTTCATTTAAGACTTTTATTGAAACAAGTCTTTTATCATTACCACTTTCCTATATTATTGTTTATATCATGTTAATAATGACAACACAAATGTGTGTGTTTATATACACACACTATAACTTTCTGTTTATTTTACATAAACAAACATTTACTTATACAATGAGTGAAAAACAACAACAGCAAAAACAGTTGATCAGTTTCTTCGTGTGCATTTGTGTTCGCTGTGATCCACAAAAACAGCCTTGAAGGTTGAAGAAGGAAACAGGTCGTCATCGTGGCAACGGCTGAATCCACAGACAGTTTGTCCCAATCACCTAGAGCCTGAAACATCAAGGAGACAAATAACATCATGATTTACCTTCAACACACACATCAGGAGAAATAAAGTGTCTTCAACTTAAAAGTCTGACAGTTGTGTTATGTTGTGATTTTTTTTGAAAGATTTTTGGTCTTTTTTTTCTTAATTTTGGACTTTTTTTTGGAAATTTTGGACTTTTCAAAAAGACTTTTGGTCTTCTTTTCCTTAATTTTGGACTTTTGTAAGACATTTTTGGACTTTTTATTGTTAATTTTGGACTTTCTGGAAAATTTTGGACTTTTTCAGGAAAATTTTGGTCTTTTTTTTCTTAATTTTGGTCTTTTTGGGGGAAATTTTGGACTTTTGTAAAAGATTTTCTGTCATTTTTTGAAATTTTGGTCTTAATTTTCTTAATTTTGGACTTTTATGGGGAAATTTTGGACTTTTGAAAATGATTTTTGGACATTTTTTTGAAATTTTGGTCTTCTTTTTCTTAATTTTGGACTTTTTGGGGGAAATTTTGGACTTTTGTAAAAGATTTTCTGTCATTTTTTGAAATTTTGGTCTTCTTTTTCTTAATTTTGGACTTTTTGGGGGAAATTTTGGTCTTTTTCTGGAAATTTTGGCCTTTTTTTTCTTAATTTTGGACTTTTTGGGGGAAATTTTGGACTTTTGTAAAACATTTTCTGTCATTTTTCGAAATTTTGGTCTTAATTTTCTTAATTTTGGACTTTTTGGGGGAAATTTTGGTCTTTTTCTGGAAATTTTGGCCTTTTTTTTCGTAATTTTGGACTTTTGGGGGGAAATTTTGGACTTTTGAAAAAGATTTTTGGACATTTTTTTGAAATTTTGGTCTTCTTTTTCTTAATTTTGGACTTTTTGGGGGAAATTTTGGTCTTTTTCTGGAAATTATGGCATTTTTCTTCTTAATTTTGGACTTTTTGGGGGAAATTTTGGACTTTTGTAAAAGATTTTCTGTCATTTTTCGAAATTTTGGTCTTATTTTTGGACTTTTCTGGGGAAATTTTGGCCTTTTTTTTCTTAATTTTGGACTTTTTTGGGGAAATTTCTGTCTTTTTTTACTTAATTTTGGACTTTTGTAAAAGATTTTCTGTCATTGTTCGAAATTTTGGTCTTAATTTTGGACTTTTTTGGGGAAATTTCTGTCTTTTCTTACTTAATTTTGGACTTTTGTAAAAGATTTTCTGTCATTTTTCGAAAGTTTGGTCTTAATTTTGGACTTTTTTGGGGAAATTTTGGTCATTTTTTTCTTAATTTTGGACTTTTTTGGGGAAATTTTGGACTTTTTGGGTGAAATTTTGGTCTTTTTTGTCTTAATTTTGGACTTTTTTGGGGAAATTTTGGCCTTTTTTTTCGTAATTTTGGACTTTTTGGGGGAAATTTTGGACTTTTGAGAAAGATTTTTGGACATTTTTTTGAAATTTTGGTCTTCTTTTTCTTAATTTTGGACTTTTTGGGGGAAATTTTGGTCTTTTTCTGGAAATTTTGGCCTTTTTTTTCTTAATTTTGGACTTTTTGGGGGAAATTTTGGACTTTTGTAAAAGATTTTCTGTCATTTTTCGAAATTTTGGTCTTATTTTTGGACTTTTTTGGGGAAATTTCTGTCTTTTTTTACTTAATTTTGGACTTTTGTAAAAGATTTTCTGTCATTTTTCAAAATTTTGGTCTTAATTTTGGACTTTTTTGGGGAAATTTTGGCCTTTTTTTCCTTAATTTTGGACTTTTTTGGGGAAAATTTTTGTCTTTTCTTTCTTAATTTTGGACTTTTGTAAAAGATTTTCTGTCTTTTTTCGAATTTTTGGTCTTAATTTTGGACTTTTTTGGGGAAATTTTGGTCTTCTTTTTCTTAATTTTGGACTTTTTGGGGGAAATTTTGGTCTTTTTCTGGAAATTTTGGCCTTTTTTTTCGTAATTTTGGACTTTTTGGGGGAAATTTTGGACTTTTGAAAAAGATTTTTGGACTTTTTTGGGGAAATTTTGGTCTTCTTTTTCTTAATTTTGGACTTTTTGGGGGAAATTTTGGTCTTTTTCTGGAAATTATGGCCTTTTTTTTCTTAATTTTGGACTTTTTTGGGGAAATTTCTGTCTTTCTTTACTTAATTTCGGACTTTTGTAAAAGATTTTCTGTCATTTTTCGAAATTTTGGTCTTAATTTTGGACTTTTTTGGGGAAATTTTGGTCTTTTTTTTCTTAATTTTGGACTTTTGTAAGAGATTTTTGGACTTTTTTGAAATTTTGGTCTTTTTTTGAAAATTTTGGACTTTTTATTCTTAATTTTGGTCTTTTTGGGGGAAATTTTGGACTTTTGTAAAAGATTTTCTGTCATTTTTTGAAATTTTGGTCTTATTTTCTTAATTTTGGTCTTTTTTGGGGAAATTTTGGTCATTTTTTCCTCAATTTTGGACTTTTTTGGGGAAATTTTGGACTTTTTGGGGGCATTTTTGGTCTTTTTTTACTTAATTTTGGACTTTTGTAAAAGATTTTCTGTCATTTTTTGAAATTTTGGTCTTAATTTTCTTAATTTTGGACTTTTTTGGGGAAATTTTGGTCTTTTTTCTTAATTTTGGATTTTTTTGGGGAAATTTTTTGACTTTTGAAAAAGATTTTTGGACTTTTTTTTGCAATTTCTGTCTTTTTTGGGAAAATTTTGGACTTTTGTTTTTCTAAAAACCTGGAAAAAAACTTAGAAACCAAAAAAAAAGAATTAAAACCTGAAAAACCCCCTTTAAAACCTGAAAAAAAACTTTTAAAACCTGAAAAACCTTTTACAACCTGAAAAAATATTCTAAAAACCGGAAAAATAAGAATTAAAACCTGAAAAAACCCTTTTTAAACCAGAAAAAACAGAATTAAAACCTTTTTTCTGGGAAAATTTTTGGTCTTTTTTTCTTAATTTTGGACTTTTTTTTCTTAATTTTGGTCTTTTTTGTGAAAATTTGGACTATTTTTGGAAAATTCTGACTTTTGTAAAAGATTTTCTGTCATTTTTTTGAAATTTTGGTCTTAATTTTGGACTTTTTTTGAAATTTTGGTCTTTTTTTGAAAATTTTGGACTTTTTTAGGAAAATTTTGGTCTTATTTTCTTAATTTTGGTCTTTTTGGGGGAAATTTTGGTCCTTTTTCTGGAAATTTTGGCCTTTTTTTTCTTAATTTTGGACTTTTTGGGGGAAATTTTGGTCTTTTTCTGGAAATTTTGGCCTTTTTTTTCTTAATTTTGGACATTTTGAGTGAAATTTTGGACTTTTGTGAAAGATTTTCTGTCATTTTTTGAAATTTTGGTCTTAATTTTGGACTTTTTTTTGGAAATTTTGGTCTTTTTTTTCTTAATTTTGGACTTTGGTAAGAGATTTTTGGACTTTTTTTGAAATTTTGGTCTTTTTTTGAAAATTTTGGACTTTTTATTGTTAATTTTGGACTTCCTGGAAAATTTTGGTCTTATTTTCTTAATTTTGGTCTTTTTGGGGGAAATTTTGGACTTTTGTAAAAGATTTTCTGTCATTTTTTGAAATTTTGGTCTTAATTTTCTTAATTTTGGACTTTTTGGGGGAAATTTTTTGACTTTTGAAAAAGATTTTTGGACTTTTTTTTGCAATTTCGGTCTTTTTTGGGAAAATTTTGGACTTTTGTAAAAGATTTTTGGACTTTTTTTTGAATCTTTGGTCTTTTTTTTCTTAATTTTGGACTTTTTGGGGGAAATTTTGGACTTTTTTTTGAAAATTTTGGACTTTTTGGAAAATGTTGGACTTTTTTATAAAATTTTTGGCCTTTTTATTCTTAATTTTGAACTTTTTTGGGAAAATTTTGGTCTTTTTTTTCTTAATTTTGGATTTTTCTGGGAAAATTTTGGTCTTTTTTTCTTAATTTTGGACTTTTTTTTCTTAATTTTGGACTTTTTTTTGAAAATTTGGACTATTTTTGGAAAATTCTGGTCTTTTTAAAAAATTTTGGTCTTTTTTTCTTAATTTTGGACTTTTTTGGGAAAATTTTGGACTTTTGAAAAAGATTTTTGGACTTTTTTTTGAAAAATCGGTCTTCTTTTTCTCAATTTTGGACTTTTTGGGGGAAATTTTGGTCTTTTTCTGAAAATTTTGGGCTTTTTTTTCTTAATTTTGGACTTTTTTGGGGAAATTTTGGACTTTTGTAAAAGATTTTCTGTCATTTTTCGAAATTTTTTTCTAAATTTTCTTAATTTTGGATTTTTCTGGGAAAATTTTGGTCTTTTTTCTTAATTTTGGACGTCTGGGGGGAAATTTTGGACTTTTGTAAAAGATTTTCTGTCATTTTTTGAAATTTTTGGTCTTTATTTTCTTAATTTTGGACTTTTTGGGGGAAATTTTGGACTTTTGTAAAAGATTTTACGACTTTTTTTTTAAATTTTGTCCTTTTTTTTCTTAATTTTGGACTTTTTGGGGGAAATTTTGGACTTTTGTGAAAGATTCTTTTGACTTTTTTTTGAAATTTTGGTCTTTTTTGGGAAAATTTTGGACTTTTTTGGGGAAATTTGGACTTTTGTAAAAGACTTTGACTTTTTTTTGAAATTTTGGTGTTTTTTGGGAAAATTTTGGATTTTTTTTCTTAATTTTGGACTTTTTGGGGGAAATTTCGGACTATTGTAAAAGATTTTTTGGCATTTTTTGAAATTTTGGACTTTTGTAAAAGATTTGTTTAACTTTTTTTTGAAATTTCGGTCTTTTTTGGGAAAATTTTAGTCTTTTTTCTTAACTTTGGACTTTTTGGGGGAAATTTTGGACTTTTGTAAAAGATTTTCTGTCATTTTTCGAAATTTTGGTCTTAATTTTCTTAATTTTGGACTTTTTGGGGGAAATTTCTGTCTTTTTTTACTTAATTTTGGACTTTTGTAAGAGATTTTTGGACTTATTTGAAATTTTGGTCTTTTCTGGAAAATTTTGGACTGTTTATTGTTAATTATGGACTTTCTGGAAAATTTTGGACTTTTTTAGGAAAGTTTTGGTCTATTTCTTAATTTTGGACTTTCGGGGGGAAATTTTGGACTTTTGTAAAAGAATTTCTGTCATTTTTTGAAATTTTGGTTTTAATTTTCTTAATTTTGGACTTCTTTTTGGGGAAATTTTGGTCTTTTTTTTCTTAATTTTGGACTTTTTGGGGGAAATTCTGGACTTTTGAAAAAGATTTTTGGACTTTTTTTTGAAATTTCGGTCTTTTTTGGGAAAATTTTGGTCTTTTTTCTTAATTTTGGACTTTTTGGGGGAAATTTTGGACTTTTGTAAAAGATTTTTGGACTTTTTTGGGAAAATTTTGGTCTTTTTTCTTAATTTTGGACTTTTTGGGGGAAATTTTGGCCTTTTTTTTTGAAAATTTGGACTTTTTTTGGAAAATGTTGGACTTTTTTATAAGATTTTTGGCCTTTTTATTCTTAATTTTGGACTTTTTTGGGAAAAATTTGGTCTTTTTTGTCTTAATTTTGGATTTTTCTGGGAAAATTTTGGTCTTTTTTTCTTAGTTTTGGACCTTTTTTTCTTAATTTTGGATTTTTTTGGGAAAATTTTGTCTTTTTTTTCTTAATTTTGGATTTTTCTGGGAAAATTTTGGACTTTTTTAAAAAAATTTTAGACATTTTTGGGAAAATTTTGGTCTTATTTTCTTAATTTTGGGCTTTTTTTTCTTAATTTTGGACTTTTTTTTAATATTTTGGACTTTTTTGGGGGAAATTTTGGACTTTTTTTTGAAAATTTTGGACTTTTTGGGGGAAATTTTGGACTTTTGAAAAAGATTTTTGGCCTTTTTATTCTTAATTTTGGACTTTTTTGGGGAAATTTTGGACCTTTTTATGAAAATTTGGACTTTTTTGAAAAAAAATTTAAAACCTTTTTTGTGGAAGATATTTTTGTGGAGAGATTTTTTGTAAAGTATTGACATCTTAAACCAGATTATTTTATATAAATAGCGCTTTTTCTGGAATTTCTGGACTTTTTCCCTTAAATTTTGGACATTTTTTTGTAAATTTTGGACTTCTTAACTAAGAGGTTTTTTTTTTTTTTTAATTTTTTTTTTTTTTTTAAAGTTTTAATTTTTTTTTGAAATGTAAGACTACTTAACTTAAAAAAATTACTTTTTTTTTTAGATTGTGGACATTTTCTGGATATTTTGGACATTTTTTTGAAATTTAATACTTTTTTTCTTAAAGAGAGAACCTTTTGGGAAATTTTAGACTTGAACTTGGACATTTTTTTGGAATATTTTGGATTTTTTTCAACAAATTTGGACACTTTGGAAACTTTGGACACTTTCTTTAAATTTTGGACAATTTTTGGAAAATTTTGACTTTTTCTCTTCAAGAGAAACCTTTTTGTGGAAAATTTTAACTTTATAACTAAGACTTCAGACTTTTCTCCTTAATTTTGATGGTTAGGGGTTCTTTGAACAATTGAACTTTATCATTTAAATTTAAAGTTTTCATCTCAGAATTTGGACTCTTTAATTAAATTTAAACTTTTTTTGGAACATTGGACATATTTTCTTACATTTTGAGTTTTTTTTGTCCGACAACTTTTTTTTTTTGACCTTTAACCTTAGAATTTGAACTTTCAACCTCAAAATTTTAAACTTTTTCTAAAAGTTGGACCGTTTACCTCAGGATTTTGACATTTCTATCATATTTTGACATTCAACCTGAAAATTCTGACTTTTTACCTCAAAATATGGACATTTTACAGCAGGAGTTTGACTTTCTTCTCATTAATTTGACTTTAACGCACAATTGGACTTCTTTCAAAAATTTGGACTTTTAACCTCAGAATTTTGACTTTTTATCTAATTTATTTGACTTTTCAACTTAAATTTTTGACTTTTCTTCGAAATTTTGGACTTTGAATTTTAGAGTTTGACTTTTTATCTCATTAATTTGAATTTTTTACCTCATAATTTTTACTTTTTCTTTTAAAAGTTGGACCGTTTAACTGAGAATATGGACCTGTATTTTGAAAATTTGGACTTTTACATCAACATTGAACTATTCTTATAAGATTTGGACTTTTTACCTTTAAATTTTGACTTTTTGCTACAATTTGGACTTTTACCTAAGGATTTTGACTTTTAAACTTACTATTTTTACTTTTTAACTAACTGTTTTGACTCTTTTTAAATAAGAAAATAGGACTGTCCTACCTCAGAATGAAGAGGTGACAGGATCAGGACGTCCGTGCTTCATCCCACATCTGGTCACGACCTGGAAGGAAGCACAGGCTGAAATTAAAGGACGTCTGGACTGAAGCTCTTTGAAGAGCCTTGTTGCTGAAATGTGTGATATAAAGAAACTTTTCTGCCTTTACCTTTTGTGCTGCCTGTTGAAACAGCACCAGGGCTCTTTGCTGGGATCTGTCGTACACGTTGGTGGTTGGAGCTTTTTCCTGGACCTTGAAAAGTAAAGAAACCAGCAAATGCTCACGTTCAAAGGAGAAGTTTACAATAATCTGATGATTCTATTGTGATTAAAGTGACTGATGAGATGAGGTTGTACAGGTTCAAACTCCCTCTCCTCTGCTCCTTACCTCACTGTCTCCCCTGGTAACAGGTCAGCACAGAGACGAACCTCCCTGAAAGAAACAAAGATTTCACAAACACTGTTAAAGCAGTTTTCATTGGACTCTTGTTTCACTTCTAATTCAACCTGTGTGCTTCCAAAACAACTCAAAACACAAGTACAACAGAAAAGAAAACACCTTTTTATCCACCATATCTAATTAATGCACTGTTCTGAAATATAAACTCATCTTTCCCAGGTCTCTGTAAGTGTATAATGTGTCCACATGACTTGTGTGAATGTGAATCTGTAAAGTTGTCCTACCCTCTGGGTTGTTTGGCCTCCAGCTCTTTCACGTTTGGTTGAGAAGTTTTCTTCATCTTCTTCTTTTTGAGAGCGCTGCACAACATTCCTTAAGTGGAAGAAACAAAACATCAGACACTTTATCACTGCTACAACTGAACTCTTTCTGCTCCTTTCATTTCTCTCTCACTTTAGTTGACCTGACTTTGCTTTGAAGCTGTTGGTGAAGATGTTTCATTCTCTGTAGCAGCTGCATCTCCACTCACACTTTTCTTCCAAGTCCAGGATCAAACAAGAGTCTGAAACAAACAGATGATCAGGAAAACTACAACACTGTCTCATTAACTCTTTAACTTTGACATTTGATTTGTGGATTTGTGTTGAACTGTGAGACAAAAACAATCATCAAAAATGAATAAATACAAAACATATGTGAGTCTGGGCTCTGTGTAGTTACCTGATCTCCACGGTGAAGCTCTTTTCTAAACAAAGAAGGGATGTAGCTCCTCCTCGGCCGACAGAGGCTTCCAACACTGAAGAGCCTGAAATGACAAAACTTATGAAAGTTAAAAACAGTTTTTCTTGCTGCTGCATCAATAATCAGGCACATTATGAGTCAGAAGTGCATGTGTGTGTTTTCTGTGATACATAATTACGGCCTCGAAGGTTGAAGAAGGAATCAGGTCGTCATCGTGGCATCGTCCAAATCACCGAGAGCCTGAAACATGAAGGAGACAAACAGCATCATGATTTACCTTCAACACACACATCAGGAGAAATAAAGTGTCTTTAACTATAAAGTCTGACAGCTGTTGTGGTCTCCCTCTCCTGATGTTAAAGCAGCTTTAAATTCAACCTGTTTGCTTCCTTTTTATACACCACATCTATTTCATGTTTACTCCATCTTTCCCAGGCCTCTGTAAGTGTATAATGTGTCCACATGAGGGCGCCAAAGTGCTGCGATTATGCCTCCTTTCTATTTGTTGTCTTGTAAATTGCGTTTTAGGATAAACAAAGTTGTGTGAATATGAATCTGTAAAGTTGTCCTACCCTCTGAGTCACTTTGCCTTTGGCTCCAAGTCCAGGATCAAACAAGAGTCTAAAAAACAAACAGATGATCAGGAAAACTACAACACTGTCTCATTAACTCTTTAACTTTGACTCTTATTTGCAGATTTTACAATAAAAAAAGACTTCAGTGAGTAAACCAGTGTGTAGGTTAAAGAGAACTGAAGGACAAACACCTGAAACTCAAAGTAGCTTCATCTTAAAGGGACAGAGTTTAAAGGGACATTTCAAGAAATTTTCTACTTCTAAAGTCAGAAATTGGATGTTTATTCGGATATTGGGTGTTTATTTTTCTTAGATATTGAACATTTCTTGAAACTTTGAACCTTTAAACAGACTATTTGGACAGTTTGGAAAATATTGTACTTTTTTTTTGCATATTTTGGACTTTTTTTTCCTAAAATAAGGACATTTTGGGGAAATTTTCCCTATATTTAGCTCTTGTTTTGGAAATTTCTGACTTATATTTCCTGATATATTAAACATATTTTGGACATTTTAGACTTTTTCTGTGGGAATATGGATATTTTTTGGAAATTTTGGAGTTTTTACCTTAAACCTTGGAACATTTTTGGTGGATTTTTCCCTATATTTCTGTCTTTTTTTGAAAATTTGGGCCAAATTTTCCACAAATGTTAAACTTTTTGGACTTTTAAACTTAGAATTTGGACATTTTTTGGGGTATTCTGGATTTTTTTCTTAAATGTTGAACATTTTTGGAAACCTTTGACTCTTATTTTGGAAATTTTGGGCCTTTATTACTAAGAATTGGACATTTTTTGGAAATCTTGGTGTTTTTTTTTTAATTTTGGATTTATTTATTTTTTATTTGGCCCATTTTTCTTAAAATTTGGGATATTTTTAACAAAGAATTTGCACATTCCTACGGAAATTTTGGCTTTTTTGAAATTCTGAACCATTTTTGTGGAAGAGAGATTCTTTGAAAATTATTGACATCTTAAACCAGATTATTTTATATATATATTTGGATTTTTTTTTTTATTTTGTACATCATTTGGGAATTCTGGCCTTTCCCCCAAACAGAGACCTTTTTCTGGAATTTCTGGACTTTTTCCCTTAAATTTTGTACTTTTTGTGTACATTTTGGACTTCTTAACTAAGATTTTGTTGTTGTTTTTTTAATTTCATTTTTTTTCTCAAAGTTTGAATATTTTTTTTTAATTTTAGACTACTTAACTTAAAATAAGTACTACTTTTCTTTAAATTGTGGACATTTTCTGGAAATTTAAGTCCTTTTTTTCTTAAAGAGAGAACCTTTTGAGAAATTTTAGACTTCTTCACTAAGAACTTGGACATTTTTTTGGAATATTTTGGATTTTTTTCACTTTTATGTTCTGCTACAACTGAACTCTTTCTGCTCCTTTCATTTCTCTCTCACCTTAGTCGACCTGACTTTGCCTTGAAGCTGTTGGTGAAGATGTTTCATTCTCTGTAGCAGCTGCATCTCTGCTCACACCTCTTCTTCCAAGTCCAGGATCAAACAAGAGTCTAAAAAACAAACAGATGATCAGGAAAACTACAACACTGTCTCATTAACTCTTTAACTTTGACTCTTATTTGCAGATTTTACAATAAAAAAAGACTTCAGTGAGTAAACCAGTGTGTAGGTTAAAGAAAACTGAAGGACAAACACCTGAAACTCAAAGTAGCTTCATCTTAAAGGGACACAGTCACAAACACTGGAGACAAACAAAAGAAGTCAGATTACTTTCTCTGACTGAATAAAACAGACACAAAGTCAGAAAACAGAGGTGTTAAATTAAATTGTGACAGTGAATCTGCTGACAGGTCCATGTGTGTGAATGAACACAGAGAAAACACTGAGCTACACAAGTAAAAACAACAACAATCAATGAAAATAAAACACCTGGAGGACAAATATGCTTCAATGATAAAATCAGTAAAACATTTGGTTGTCATGTAGATTTTGAAGATGATGAATGGAGGATTTTTCCTGCATCTGGATTTGTTTGTTTAGTCTCTACACCTTTAGTTGATGAAATTCATTTCTCTGTCTGCTGATGAAAGTTTCTCTACTTCACCTTAAAATCTGAAAACCTCTCAGTGAAATATAAACTGGTATTTGAGCATTTCTGAGCCTGAATCTCTGGGTTTAATCAGGTGGAAATGAAAAGGCCACTCACCTCAGTCCATCAGGTCTTTTCTCTTCTCTTCTTTGTGTCTGTGCTGTTGGATTTTTCTCTTCTTTCTTTCACAAACTCAGTCAAACTTTCATCTTTATCATCTATACAAAAATAAAAGAGTTAAATCCATATCCATGGAGCGTGTCGGCGTTCAGGTGGAGCAGGTGAGGAGGTAATTACAGAACAAAGAGGAAACACCTGTTTTCAAAGGTGCCATGTTGAATCTCGCGCTCTTCCGCCAGATCTCGCGTGAACTGACTCCCAGAGGTTAATCTCGAAGGTAAAGCTTCTCAGGATTAAACTTCACGAGTTGTCGTGCTCCACATGACACTTAAACATAATAAGATAAACTTTTAGACCTGGTTTTATTTTCTGAACCTTATAAGTGACTCTGATACCTGCACGAGACTTTTCCACTTCCTGCTTTTTCTTCTTCTGCGGATTCTGCAGCTACACACACATTAAAGGAACAGTGCTGCCCTCTACCTCACACACTCAGCTCCACCTGGAAACACACACACTTCACTTCATCATCTCCATTTGAGTTTTCAGCACCTTTTCTCATTTACTGCCGTCAAAACATAGGATGAATATGTTGTTTTCAAACATTTTGGTAAATGATGACTTTCTCTGCCCTCCTGTGGACAAAACCTGAACTGCAAACATCATTTAAATCAACTTCTCAGCAATCTGAAGTCTCAAAATACCAGCAAAGCCAAACAAGATGCATCTGATTCTGTTTACCCCGAAGCAAAAATTATTCAAACTGTCAGTGATATATTGCAGTATAATTTTGCACCACAATCTGATGACAGAGCATTTTTGCTTATTTAAAACAAATGTTTATACACATTTTAATTGACCATTTCACCCAAGATCATTTCAACCAAAATGTCCTTTATTTTATTTGACACCACTTCAATATCATTACTCCACTTTGAAGCCATAATGTCCTCTTGTTTTGTTTCAGCATGTTCTCATTCCAGGCTTTTCCCACAGCTTCACTCTCTTCTTGCACTTGCCATGTTTTCCATATGACGTGTGTTAATGTCTGTTTGTAGTTATTAAAGCTGTCTCTGTGACTGAAAAACAAAGGATCCCATGGTGCTTCCTTTAATACCTCCACAGTCAAAAGTAGTCCTTTAAATATATTATGAAAAAATCGTCTCTCATTCTTGTAATCCTTCAGAAGGTCCAATCATAGTTTCATGTGTTTCTGATGGAAGCGTAACACAGACAGCCTCTCATTCCCAGCTCTCGTTGACAAAAAGGACTCTCCCTTTAAACCACACTGGTCCAGTAAGGTGATAATCTCCTCTGGTGATAAAGATCATCTTGTTAAAAAATGCTAACCACACTCACATAATCCCAAATAAATGCTCACACTCACCTGGGTTGTTCTCAGCGATGGTGATGAGATAGAAAACTCCTTTACATGAGAGCAGCTGAGCTACCAAAGGCAGGAATCTGTCTGTTACCTCTCGTCCTCGCTTCCCACCGGCCCAAGCAGCTTCTATACCTCTGCTGCCAACCTGGAACAATAACAACAACAGCACAGTTGAACTAAACCTTCCTCAATACATTTAAAAAGAAAAATGTTGTCAGCTGACCCACCTCCTCTGATGGAGTGACTACGTAAGGAGGGTTGAAGAGCAGGACGTCCACTTTCCCAGAGAGACGTGGAAGAAGAGAGTCCACCTACAGGTGAGAGAAAGACAGGTAAGAAATGTGGAGGCTGCACGAAAAGTCATTAAACATTACTATTTCTGTAAATCTGGTCAAAGTAATAAAAGAAAGTTTAAAAAGTGGTTTATTTTAGAATGTGAAACATTGCAATCCCAGTCTTAAGTGTGTGGGGTTGTTTTTTTTTTTTGCAAAAACCTTTATTTATCATATGATATGACTTTACAAATTTGCAGGTCTTTGATACAGAATAAGAGATCTTGAACAACAGAAAATACAACAACATATAACCTGCCAGGGGGAATAAGATTCCACACAAAAATGTAAAAATGTTCACAAATATTCATGGTTTTATCGTCTTCTGATTAAGAGAAAAAAAATGGCAGTGATTCCCAACCTGTGGTCCGTGGCCCCCTGGAGGGCCGCGGAGATATTGCAAGTGGGCCGCCAAATCATTTTCAAAATAGTCTGAATTTAATGAAGGGTAATTATATAAAGATACAAATCTACAGAATAATGTTTAAATATCAAAACTTGATTACATTTGTGAGGATATTCAACATGTTCAAACGTTTGTATATAAAAAAAGTCCTTGAAGAGGGCAAGTTAAAGCCCAACATGTAACATGACCCCAAATTTAACAAAGCCCTGAAATTTGATCAAACAAATGTTGTATATCCCAAGACTATAATCACTGACCCAACATTTAACAAGTTGTTAAATCGTGGGCAAATGACTATCACCTTCTGGGCTCAGCATCTGTTACATCATTGACCAGTTATCACATTTTGGGTTTTATTACATTTTTTTTTTTACATTCTGGGTCTTTGTTACAAATCAAGCGCTAACAAAGCACTATACAGCCCCCATAATTATATGGTCAGAGGTGGGCCGCGAAAAATTTTTGAGACTTAAAAGTGGGCCCTGAATTGGAAAAGGTTGGGAACCACTGCTTTATGGATTCTATGTATTGTTTGATCTCATTGTGAAAAGCAATAAAGGACGCTTTTTTATGTGTGAACTTACACTTGTGAATGTGACATTTAGCCAAAAGAGTAATGAGATTAATTATAAAGGTTTCTTTAGGCTTTGACTTATTTCTGTTATAGTCAGAGAGACCAAACAACACATCCTATTCAATATTGTTAGCAATAAAATTACAAGTATGGATCCAGAAGAAGTCTAAAGTGTGTAAAAAGCCTCACCAGGGATGTGATGACAGGCTGCAGCAGCACATTGTTCCGTGAAGCTGTCACTGCTGTGCACTCTGCAGCTGCAGGATTCACATCTGTGCACCTGAACCACACAGAGACACCTGATCACTGCTCCTGTTTTCTGTCACGTGCTGCACAAAAACTTGATACTAACTCACAGATAAAGAGCTGAAGGTCCGATGAGTGAGGCCAAAGCTGCTGAGAGCACTCCAGACCCGCTGCCCACCTCCAGACACACACAGGGGCTGAGGACAGTGAAGTAAACACACTCAGATCCACTGAACTGACCCTCCTGATGCGTTCAGGTGCACGTCTCACAAACCTCATCACTTTCAGCCTCTCCGCATCTTTCTCCAGGGCGTCCATCAACAGGAAAGAGTCCTCAGCGGGTTCATAAACGTCCACGAAGTCCCCACGTCCCGCGTGAGAGTATAAAGGTGTAGAAATACCTGTAAACATGGTTGGTGAACACGCGCGCCTTGAACTTCCGTGTTTACATCTGGCGTCACTGTGAGGAAATCTCGCGAGAAGTGGAGCTGACTAGTTCCTATGATTCAGTCCTTCCCACCTCATTAGCATATGGACACAACTGTATGAATGAATAAATTAATGTTGAAATAAGTAAATATTGAAAACAAAGAGATAACCAAGAATATTGTAAAAAAAATAAAGCGGAAGAAATAAATGTTTAACTACTGTCAAGACATTGATTTATGATTGTTGACCACTTTTCATTGATTTTTCAGGGATTCAACTATTTGATCATGTATTGTTTCAATTGTTCTTTGCATTTTATTCCACCTTTTTTGCACTTTTGTCAGATTTTGTCCCCCATTTACATCATCTTTCCACCTTTGTGTTCCAATAAAGCTGATGGTACAAAAGCAATAACCTAAGATTAGTGCAATAAATAAACCTCAAACATTCACATGGAATCAGTAAAAAAAGAGTTTATTGAAGTCAATGTTTCTGTTTTGTGGAACAGAACAACCAAGATAACTCAACAGTGGACTTCTGCAGACACAGACAGACATCAGTGTTTTCAGATGCAATGAGACGACAACACTTTTCCACTTCAGGAGCTTCTTCGAAGAGCGGCTGAGGAAGATCCAGTCTTGATGTAAAGCACGATGAGGGCACAGTTTTCAGGCCATCAGGGAGATGAGACTCTGGGGAGCAAAACAAATGAACCAACCACCAGGGGAAAAAGTGCAAAGTGTGTGAAAACAGTGACTGTGCAGTGCACCACAGCTTAGTGAGAGCAAACCATACTTACCTCTGAGTTAGCTTAGCATAGAGCCTGTAAAGACAGTCAGTTAGTGAGTGAACAGAAAACTTGGTCAAAATGGATGACAAACATTTAATGCTAAGCTAAGCAAACCAGACTTGTTTGGGGACCCACAGCTCATCAGGTCAGCTTAGCAGAGAGCCTGTAGAGACATTATCGTGTTTTTTAGCTGGATGAAAGACATTTTATTCAAATTAGACTGTTAAATGAAATGCAGAGCTTAGCAAACCCATCTTCATTGGAGGCCAGCATCCAGGCTAACTTTGCAGAGAACCTGTAAACAGAGTCATGTCAGTTATTGTGATGTAAGGCAACAATTTGACCGACAGGGAAAATAATGTGCAAAGCAGAAAGAAGTAAACTTATCTTGTTTGGACGTCTGGATCCAGGGTTTCAGCTTTGTTCCAGTGGATTAGTCTCTGAGGAGCAAACAAATGAACCAACCACCAGGGAAAAAGTGCAAAGTGTGTGAAAAGAGTGACTGTGTCAGTGCACCACAGCTTAGTGAGAGAAAACCATACTTTTCTCTGAGTTAGCTTAGCATAGAGCCTGTAAAGACAGTCAGTTAGTGGGTGAACAGAAAACTTGGTTAAAATGGATGACAAACATTTAATGCTAAGCTAAGCAAACCAGACTTGTTTGGGGGCCCACAGCTTAGCAGAAAGCCTGTAGAGACAACACCACATTTTCTTAATTCATCAACCAACATTTTATTCCAATCAGATGTTAAAAAATGAAATGCAAAGCAAACCCATCTTGATTGGAGGCCCACAGCCAGGTTAGCTTAGCAGAAATCCTGTGAAGATTGCATCATGTGTTAGCATGTTTATGGAAAACTTGTTTAAAAATAATGAAACTGTAAAGCTAAGATATGCAAACCCCATTTGTTGGAGGCCCACAGGCTGAATAGCTTAGCATAGGGCCTGTAAAGCACTTAACCAAAGTAAAGGCCAACATCCAGGCTAGCTCTGCAGAGAACCTAAAAAACACAGAGTCATATCAGTTAGTGCCAAATAAGACCACAATTTGCCAAAAGTGGAGCAAACTCACCTTGTTTCAAGTTTGTTCCTTCAGTTGGATTAGCTTCTGGGGAGCAAACAAATGAACCAAGCACCAGGGAAAAAGTGCAAAGTGTGTGAAAACAGTGACTGTGTCAGTGCACCACAGCTTAGTGAGAGAAAACCATACTTTCCTCTGAGTTAGCTTAGCATAAAGCCTGTAAAGACAACAGCAGGTGGACATAAAACCAGATCAAAATGGATGACAACACATTTAATGCTAAGCTAAATAAAGCAAACCCACCTTGTTTTGAGGCCCACAGCAGAAAAAAACAACCTGTAACCAAAGTATGGAGCCACAACACCTGTAACACAGAGAGGAGAAGAGCACATGGCCACAGGTAACCAAACACTCCATTTTTAAATCACCAAGCACACCCCTCATTGGTCCACAGCTCAGCCAATCACAGAGCAGCAGTGCAATCAGTGTCTTCTTCTTTCCCTGTAACAGCAGCAGTAATTAATCAAAGGCTCCACCTTCTGGCCTGGAACTATTACTGCATTTCTTCAGCATCTGGTCCACAATGCTGCCCTCCTGTGGGGAAAACCAAGAATGAACCTGCTTATACACAGACTCTGGAAGAATTCCACACCCATAAATATTGCATCACATTATCACTTGACCAAAAGGTTATTTATTAATATAAGCAATATTCCACACACTACAAAAGTAACTTTCTGTATCTGGATTTCATGTGTTTTCCCGTGAGTTCTGAGCCAAAATCAGGGTGGCACCTGTGAATCTGCGGTCTCATTTGGAGGCTTGAGTTCTTCTCGTTGCCACTGCTGATCAGGGTTTAGCGCTCGGATGAAAACAAGCTGTACAAATACAGATCCTGGTGCTTTCAAACAAACAGTGTGATTCCATTCAAAGGTATAAAACAGTGACTTCTCTGCTTTTATTGAAGTATCTCAACAGACTAAGACACTTATAAAGTGTAGTAAAA